>JAESUZ010000277.1:0-47254 GCA_017311185.1 Proteles cristata cristata | reverse complement strand
AATAGGATTACAGATCATTACAAATCTTAAAACTTTTTCTATTCAACCAAAGTGGCAATAAAAGATCCTAAAGGCAAATGTATAACATAATATAGTAGTTAGAAAAACCTAGCTCCTTCAACATTGAGAAGTTTTAACTATGCAATCAAAGACCTGATAAAGATGAAGCCTAAGGCTTTGGTTTTCTTGGCAGAAAAAAGGAGAAAACCTTTGTTTACATTGTCTTATCAAGAGCAGATTTACAATCCAAGGAAACTTTGTCTTTTGACCAGAGAGAAAAGCAGAGTTTTAACATTATATCAGTGTGCTTTTCAAATTCCATTCATCTCAACCTTAGTCTATCCTGAGCACACATAGAATTCCTTTCCAAAGATTTCCCTTCACAGACCTTCTACACTTTTCCTTTGCCTTTAAACTTTGTTCCAAAACCATTTCTCTCTAAACAACCAGTCTTATTTAGGACAAAATTACTTTCTTTTACCCTCAACAAAAATGTATTTCCATTTCTTACATCTTTTTTTTTTTATGTATCTCTCAGTTTCCTATATACAGGATTGCTTTCCTTATTTTCCATCAGTCTTAAGTACACTTAGCAGAATTTTAACTTAGGAAACCTTAGTCTCCAATCGAGGACTTAGTAACCAATTGAGAGGTGTTTACACTAGGATTTTTTTTTAATGGTAAATTCAGGAACCAATTAAGCATAAACCATCTTTTTTAAAAGTGTACCCCTCGGGGCGCCTGGGTGGCTTAGTCGGTTAAGCGTCTGACTTTCGCTTGGGTCATGATCTCGCGGTTCGTGGGTTCGAGCCCACATCGGGCTCTGTGCTGACTGCCAGCTCAGAGCCTGGAGCCTGTTTCAGAGTCTGTGTCTTCTCTCTCTCTGACCCTCCCCTGTTCCCACGCTGTCTCTCTCTATCCTAGAAATAAAAAAATTAAAAAAATAAAATTAAAAAATAAAAGTGTACCCCAATGTTTATAGCAGCACTATTGACAATAGCCAAAGTATGGAAAGAGCCCAAATGTCCATCGATGAATGAATGGATAAAGAAGATGTGGTGTGTGTGTGTGTGTGTGTATTTACATGGATATATGTATATACATAAATATGTTTACATGGATATATGTATGAATGGATATATGAAACCAAATGTCCTTCAATGAATGAATGGATAAAGAAGATGTGGTATATATATATATATACGTGGATATATGTATGAATGAATGGATAAAGATGTGGTATATATATACACGATGGAGTATTACTCGACAATCAAAAAGAATGAAATCTTGCCATTTGCAACTATGTGGATGGAACTAGAGGGTATTAGGCTAAGCAAAATTAGCCCATCAGAGAAAGACATATGACTTCACCCATATGAGGAATTTAAGACACGAAACAAATGAACATAAGGGAAGGGAAGCAAAAATAATATAAAAAACAACTGAGGGTTGCTGGAGGGATTGTAGGTGAGGGATGGGCTCAATGGGTAAGGGGGGCATTAGGGAGGACACCTGTTGGGATGAGCGCTAGAGGTTATACATAGGGGATGAATCACTGGCATCTACTCCTGAAACCATTATAGCACCAGATGCTAGCTAACTTGGATGTAAATTAAAATCAACAACAATACCCATCTCCTGGAAGTGTCTGGCAAGCCTGGGGTGGGGGTGGGGGGGGGCAGAGGTGGCTGTGGAAATAGACGGCAGCCAGCTACATCCTCAGCCTAAAGGAACAATGGCACATCTACTGATGTTCGTGACTCTCAGTGCGTTCTTTTTTTTTTTTAATTTTTTAAATGTTTTTTATTTATTTCTGAGAGAGAAAGAGAGAGACAGCGTGAGCAGGGGAAGGTCAGAGAGAGAGGGAGACACAGAATCTGAAACAGGCTCCAGGCTCTGAGCTGTCAGCACAGAGCCCCACGCGGGGCTCGAACCCACGAGCCGTGAGATCATGACCTGAGCCAAAGTCAGATGCTTAACCGACTGAGCCACCCAGGCGCCCCGACTCTCAGTGTGTTCTATTCAAGGATGGAAACAACAAAGCCTGTCCAAAGCTGCTAGTTACGTGTGGAACAACCAATGGTTTATAGGCCTCTCCTTGGCAGCCTCTCCACAGCCTTTGGCTACCAATGATCTACAGATGTACAACTACCTCGCTAAGTTTGTGTTTGATTCTGCAACTTCTCATTGAAATCCTCTCATCCCACTGGGCGGCTTCTTGAATGGATCTGGCAAGCCAACTAGTGCCCCCTGCTTCTACTTCCTGTAGCCCTCCATGTCAACTTTTATACAAATGGGGAAAATCTTCGTCCTGTCTTGATTTCTTGGGGGTACTCTGCCCCTCTCTATGCTGCTCCTATCTTGTGATTCCTAACACAGTGTGAATTTCAGACAAGTTGCAGATCAAATCCCTCTATTTAGAAATAGTCCCCCTGACACACCTGGGTGATTCAGTTGGTTGAGTGTCCGACTCTTGATTTCAGCTTGGGTCATGATCCCAAGGTCCTGAGGTCGATCCTCACCTCAGGCTCCATGCTGAGCAATGGAGCCTGTTTAAAGATTCTCTCTCTCTCTCTCTCCTTTTGCCCCCCTCCCTCTATCTCCCACTTGTCCACACTGTCCCTCTCTCAAAAAAATTTTTTAAATAGCCCCCAGATTTTTAAGGGGATTACTCAGCATTGAAGAGGGAGGTCACCCTAAGAGGAAGAATAGAACAATGTTACATTTCCTATTCACCTTTCTTGGAGCTGTTCAACACACTTCCTTTCATTTCCATCTTTGTGAGGATTAGCATAACCTCGCCCCCTTAAATGATAGTTTTTTGAACTTAGAAACTAAAGGATATAGCATTTTGTTGTTGTTGTTCACAGCTCTGAGCTTTTCCCAAGGCAATCCAGTACATATTTGAGTTTAGCCACCAGATGGAGAAGAATCTAGATCAGTATTTCCCAGAGCACCAAAGACTATTTGCTTGTCTTCCCCAATATAGCTGAACATAACTAGAGAAAATACAAACCATGCAAAATGGCCTCACTTTCAACTCCTGACCATAAACCTCAAGGGGCGAGGAGGAAGTCCTAATGCTGCCAAGAAATCATACTATGTGTCCCCAGTTCGTTTCCTCCCTGTCCCCTAGATGAGCATTTAACACAGTCTCCTCTCAGACATCCAGCTCCTCATTCTTCATCCATTAGCTTCATTCCCACATTGGTGAAAAAATTGAAGCGTTCCGGAGAGAATTTCAAAAACCTCCCCCAACCACATCTACCTAGCTGCTTACATTTGGGTCTCTGCACTCTGCATGGCCACTGCCTTCCATGAATGACCTGCCCAAACTCTCAGCTGAGACCAATTGGGCATTAGCTCTCCAAACTCCTTACTCATTCAAGGTCTCTGCTGCTTTCTTTTCTGTCTCCTGCATCATCACCTCCCTGCTCCCTTTACTGGATCTTTCTGATCAGCATACAATCAGGTTTTTATTTTTCTCATATTAAAAAAGAGAATTAGGGGGGCGCCTGGGTGGCTTAGTCGGTTAAGCGTCCGACTTTCGCTTAGGTCATGATCTTGCGGTTCGTGGGTTCAGGCCCCGCGTCGGGCTCTGTGCTGACTGCCAGCTCGGAGCCTGGAGCCTGTTTCAGTCTGTGACTCCCTCTCTCTCTGACCCTCCCCTGCTCACGCTGTCTCTCTCTCTCTCTCTCTCTCCTAGAAATAACTAAAAATTAAAAAAAAGAGAGAGAGAATTAGGGGCACCTGCGTGGCTCAGTCGGTTAAGCATCTAAATCTTGATTTCAGTCAGGTCATGATCCCAGGGTCCTGGTGGCTCAAGCCCTACATTGGGCTTCATGTTGATCATGGAGACTACTTGAGATTGTCTCTCTCCCCCTTTCCCCTCCCCTACTCGCATGAGTTTTGGGTAGTGCAGGCTCTCTCTGTGTCTCAAATTAAGAAAAAAATTAAAAAATTTTTAAAGAGAATTTCACCCCATTTTCCAATCCATCTACTGGCCTTCCCTTAAAACACAAAAACAACAGAATATTTGTTAATACTCACTATCTCCAAATTCTCTCTCCTCTTTCTCCCTGCAACCACCTAAACTTCTCTTGTCAGAATCCCCAGTGACCTCCACATTGCTAAATCTGATCGTCGTTTCTTGGTCCACATGTTATCGCTACTCACAGCAGGATCTGACATAGCTGATTGCTTCTCCTGAAACAACTAATTCATATAGCTCCCAGGATCTCACACTCACTTAAGTTTTCCTTCGACCACATTGGTCACACACTCACTCTTTTTCTCTTTTGTTGGTTCCTTAAACTTTCTCCATCCATGTTGGGATGTTATGAGACTGTTTCGTTATTTTTTTAAATATAATTTATTGTCAAGGTAGCTAACATACAGCATGTACAGTGTGCTCTTGGCTTCAGGTATAGATTCCCATGATTCATCGCTTACATATAACACCGAGTTCTCATCCCCACAAGTGCCCTCCTCAATGCCCATCACCTACCTTCCCCTCTTCCCCATCCCCCCATCAACCTTCAGTTCTCTGTATTTAAGAGTCTGTTATGGTTTGCCTCCCTCCCTCTCTCTTTGTAACTATTTCCTCCCTTCCCTTCCCCCATGGTCTTCTGTTAAGTTTCTCAAGATGCACAGATTGAGTGAAAACATATGATATCTGTCTTTCTCTGACTGACTTATTTCACTCAGCATAATACCCTCCAGTTCCATCCACATTGCTGCAAATGACAGGATTTAATTCTTTCTCACATCTTCTTTATCCATTCATCAGTTGATGGACATTTGAGCTTTTTCCATAATTTGGCTATTGTTGATAGCACTGCTACAAATATTGGAGTACATGTGCCCCTGTGAATCAGCACTCCTGTATCCTTTGGATAAATTCCTAGTAGTGCTGTTGCTGGGTTAGAGGGTAGTTGTATTTTTAATATTTTGAGGAATCTCCACAGTTTTCCAGCGGCTTTCCGCTTTCCAGCAGCTGCACAAGTTTGGATTCCCACCAACAGTGCAGAGGGTTCCCTTTTCTCCCCATCCGCATCAGCATCTGTTGTTTCCTGATTTGTTCATTTTAGCCACTCTGACCAGTGTGAGGTGGTATCTCAATGTAGTTTTGATTTGCATTTCCCTGATGATGAATGATATTGAGCATCTTTTCATGTGTCTGTTGGCCATCTGGATGTCTTCTCTGAAAAAGTGTCTATTCATGTCTCTGCCCATTTCTTCACTGGATTATTTGTTTTCTGGGTGTTGAGTTTGGTAAGTTCTTTATAGATTTTGGATACTAACCCTTTATCTGATATGTCATTTGCAACTATCTTCTCCCATTCTGTCGATTGCCTTTTAGTTTTGTGGATTGTTTCCTTTTTGCAGTGCAGACACTTTTTATCTTGATGAGGTCCCAATAGTTCATTTTAGCTTTTGTTTCCCTTGCCTTTGGAGACATGTTGACTAAGAAGCTGCTGCGGTTGAGGTCAGAGAGGTTGTCTGTTTTCTCCTCTAGGGTTTGATGCTTTCCGGTCTCACATTTAGGTCTTTCATCCATTTTGAGTTTATTTGTGTGCGTGGTGTGAGAAAGTGGTCCAGGTTCATTCTTCTGCATGTTGCTGTCCAGTTCTCCCAGCACCATTTGCTAAGGCGACTGTCTTTTTTCCATTGGATACTCTCTCCTGCTTTGTCAAAGATGAGTTGGCCATACATTTGTGGGTCCAATTCTAGGTTCTCTATTCTATTCCATTGATCTATGTGTCTGTTTTGTGCCAATACCATACTGTCTTGATGATGACAGCTTGTAGCAGAAGCTAAAGTCTGGGATGGTGATGCCTCCCATTTTGGTTTTCTTTTTCAAGACTAACTCTTTGGATGTTGTGTGTCTTCTATATACATGGAATCCCTAAGTGATATTATTCAGTTTCATGGATTTGATTACCATCTGTTTTGTAACCCATCCCCAACTGACATTTCTAGCCCACATCTTTTCTCTTGAACTCCAGATTCATATATCCAAATGCCCAATCAACATCTCCAATTGGATATCTAATAGACATCCCAAACTAAGCTTATCCCACACTAAATTCTCATTCCCATTTACATCCCTGCTCCTCTTTGGTTCTCAGCTTCTCAGTTCATGTTGATTCCCCCCTCCCACTAGGAGGCAAAACTAAACTGTCAGAGGGCACATCTGAA
Source organism: Proteles cristata cristata (assembly GCA_017311185.1). Lineage (NCBI taxonomy): Eukaryota > Metazoa > Chordata > Mammalia > Carnivora > Hyaenidae > Proteles > Proteles cristata. Next base: position 41,050 of record JAESUZ010000277.1, on the reverse strand, counting down.
TGTCATATATCACAAGAACTTGGCCCTTGGTAATCCATTATTACTCGACTCTTATCCCTGTGCTGCTTATTACATTATTTCATATGACCTAGCCCCATCCTTATTAAATCTTCCTGATGAATTGAACGTTATCATGATCTGATATCCTTCTCTGTCTTTTGCAGCAGTTTTTAACTTAAAGTCTATTTTGTCTGCTATAATCATGCCCACCCTGCTCTCTTTTGATTATCATTTGCATGGGATTGAAGATAGTTTTTCATCTTTTTTGCTTTCAGCCTTCTCTTATCTAAATGCATAACTTCCCTTTAGGCCCTGTCAAGCAGATACTGTTTCTTATTTGTCTTTTTCGTTATTATAGCTGCTTTTCTTGTGCTCTGGGCACCTCAAGAACAAGAAGCATGGTAGTCAGCTCCCTCAATCTCCATTGCTAATTCCTGGTGATTTCTTCTCCTTCCTTTGCTGCTTTGAGGCACATGTCATTCAACCACATCACTCTTCTTTCTTGTCCCTGTCATTTCCCATTACTTCCTTGTCAATCTGCTTTTTTCAGGGAAGATTTAGCTTCTTGCTACCCTCTTCCTCTCTACCTCAACTCTTGTCATTACCTTGGGTAACTTCAATGTCTATGTGTATGACCTACATAACACTCTGGCCTCAAAGTTCCTATTTCAACTCATCCTAGATGAACTTTATTTTTAAGTCCTTGTCAATCAATCTTTCCATAGTCGTGCCCTAGAAATTGCTAGAAATGATACTATCTTACACTTTTTCTGGTGGGCTCTACACCCAACATGAGGCTTGAACCCACAACCCCTAGATAAAGAGTCACATGCTCTACTGACTGAGCCAGCTAGGTGTCCCATCTGTAAAATTTTGATATCAAACATCCTACATTCTGACCACCACCTTCTAACCTTTCAACTCACTTACATTAGTGCACATGGGCTCGTCATTATAATTGCTCCCCCTCTTCTTCTGTCAAACTTGCATGGAAAACACCAGATTCTAGATGAACTTTATTAGTTTACCTTCTTTTTTTTAAAGCTTACCTCTCTTATACCTATATCTCAGTAGTTGACCATTGCTACAGAAAATTGTACAAGTGAGCCAATTGTGTTTACCTTTATTGTATAATAAAAATATTGAATGAGAAATTGCTGACCAGCAATCCTACTAGGCTCCCTAGAAGTTTTGTCTTTCTACAACCTAAAGTTACTATTTCATAAGTTCTCTTTCTGCAGACTTTTTATGACTTCTGTTATACTATCATTTTTAGTTGTTGACCCCACCACGTGGTGAATTGAGAAATCAAAAGTATCTTTCAACAGCCACCAACAAATCCACAAAATTATCTTTTGATGTATTTATCTCCTCATGTTATAGTAGAGAAAGTATTACTCCTATAAAAGGCCAACTTCTCTTCACTAGAGCTCTGGATTGCATCCCCTCTCTTTTCCCTGAAGTTTTCGCCTACAGCTGTCCTGCACACTAGGCACTGCCTCTTTATTCGATGATTCTCATTACCTTATAAACACGCTTTAGTATACTCCCTATCTTTGAGAAAGGGAAAACATATGGAGATGAAAATAGCATCATCATTACTTGGTAAACACTGAGGTGTACTTGTGGCTTAAGTGTTCAAGCAACAATTATCTAAGCAGTTAGATATCCCAGAATTAAGGCTTACTTTAAGATTTACAGGCAAATGGCATGATTTCATTTTTTCATTGCTAAGCAGTATTCCATTGTATATATAAACCACGTCTTCACTGGAAGGTATTATTCTGAGTGAACTAAGTCAGTCAGAGAAAGATAGATATCATATGTTTTCACTCAATCTGTGGATCTTGAGAAACTTAACAGAAGACCATGGGGGAAGCGAAGGAAGGAAATAGTTATAAACAGAGAGGGAGGGAGGCAAACCATAAGAGACTCTTAAATACAGAGAACAAACTGAGAGCTGATGAGGGGGGGGTGGCTGAAAGAAGAAATCGGGTGATGAGCATTGAGGAGGGCACTTGTTGGGATGAGCACTGGGTGTTGTATGTAAGCGATGAACCATGGGAATCTACCCCAAAAACCAAGAGCACATTGTACACACTGTATGTTAGCCAATTTGACAATAAATTATGTTTTTTTAAAAAAGACTTACAGGCAGTGCAGGATAATCAGACACCACCATAACCACCCACTAGTCACAGCACCTAGAGCATGATGTTTGCCACTAAGCATACAGGTAAGAGTCCAATGAGCATTATTCTTGCAGTAAAATCTAAAAAAGGAAAGGATGGAGGAAGAGATTAAACTACCTTCGTGCTTTCTTCCATCAGATTCATCATTTAGGCAACTCACCCCATGGAGGAGAACAGGGCTGGAGCAAGAACACAGGAGTGTTTAAGAAAGAAGTTTCCTCATGGAAACTGGAGGTGTTGCTGAAAAAAAAGCTTATTTTTGATTTTGTACGTCTTTGGTGAGATGTCTGTCCATATTTTTGCTTGTTTTTATTTTTATTTAATTATTTCCTTTTGCTCATTTTTAATTTTTTTTAATGTTTTTATTTATTTCTGAGAGAGAGAGACAGCATGAGCAGGGGAGGGTCAGGGAGAGAGGGAGACACAGACTCTGAAACAGGCTCCAGGCTCTGAGCTAGCTGTCAGCACAGAGCCCGAAGCGGGGCTTGAACCCACGAACCATGAGATCATGACCTACGCCAAAGTCGGACACTTAAGCAACTGAGCCACCCAGGCGCCCCTCCTTTTGCTCATTTTCAAATTATGCTGTTTCTTTATGCAGATGGTCCCTGACTTACAATTCAACATATGAGTTTTTGACTTTACAATGGTGTGAAAGTGATATATATTCACTAGAAATTGTACTTGGAATTTTGAATTTGGGTCTTTTTCCAGGTTAGCCATATGTAGTCTGACCCCCTCCTGTCATGCAGTCACAAGGGTCAACAACCGATACACTGACAACCATTCTGTACCCCTATAGTCATTCTGCTTTTTCCTTTCAGCACAGTATTCAATCTATTATGTAAGGTAGTCAACACTTTCCTATAAAGTAGGCTTTGTGTTACATGATTTTTCCCAACTGTAGGCTCACATAAGTGCTCCAGTGGAATTATCAGGATGTAACCCCATCATAAGTCAAGAAAGATCTGTAGCAGAGTTTTAAGAATTCTTTGTATGTTTTACATACAGGTCCTTTATCAAATACATTTTGCAGCTATTTTTTCCCAGTATATGTCTTGTCTTTTTATTCATTTAACAGTTTCTTTCTGAGACCAGACACTTTTAAAGTTTACTTATTTGGGTGGGGGGGGGGTGCAGAGAAAGAGGGAGATGGAGAATTCCAAGCAGGCTCCATGCTGTCAGTGAGGAATCTGATGTGGGGCTCAATCTCACAAACTGTGAGATCATGACCTGAGCTGAAATCAGGAGTCAGACACTTACCCGACTGAACCACCCAGGCGTCACTGAGGCAAGACCTTTTTAATTTATATTCTTTCATGGGTCATGCATTTGGTGTTGTATCTAAAAACTCATCACCAAATGCAAAGTTACGCAGATTTTCTCCTATGATTTCTTTTAGAAGTTTGATAGTTCTGCATTTCACATGCATGTCTATGATCCATTTTGAGTTACTTCTGGTGTAAAGTATAAAGTCTGTATCTAGATTCATTTTTCATATTAATTTTCAATTGTCCTGGCACCATTTGTTGAAAAGACTATTCTGTCTCTATGAATTGCATTATGCTTTTGATAAAAATTAGGTGATTGTATTTGTGCGAGTCTATTTCTGAGGTCTCTATTCTTTTCTATTGATCTATGTGTCTATATTTTCGCTTATACTATGTGGTCTTGATTATGGTAGCTTTATAGTAAGTCTTTTTTTTTTTTACAGTAAGCCTTGAAATCCGCTAGTGTGAGTCCTCCAACCTTCTTCAGTATTGTATTGGCTCCTCTGGGTCCTTGTCTTTCCATATACATTTCAGAACCATTTTGTCGATATCTACAAAATAGCTTGCAGGAAGTTGGAGATTTTGTAGATTCTATCAATGTGGAAAGAATGAACATCTTAATAATATTGAGTCTTCCAATCCATGAACTCAAAATGTCTATTTATTTAGATCTTCTCTGTTTTTTTGTCAGTTTTGTAGTTTTCCACATGTAAGTCGTATACATTTTTTAGACTTTTACTGAAGAATTTCTATTTTTGGTGTTATTACAAATAAGTCTTTTAATTTCAAATTCCAATTGTTCAATGCTTGTATATAGAAAATCAATTGACTCTTGAGGGGAGGCAAGATGGTGGAGAAGTAGGGAGCTCCATACATTTCACTCGCTCCCATCTCTCAAACGGAGAAGGCCTGAAGCCGTAGGAACGCGTACAGAATCCAGGAGTTTGGAAGGAAAAGGAGAAAATCAGTTGGCTCTTGTAAATGCCCTGTATCCCGAGACTTGCAGGCACTGAAGGCATTCTATCAGTTTATGAAAAGCTTTCCCAGGCTACAGACACTAAAGACAAGACTTGGGCTCTAGCAAGCCACTTGACTAAGACTCTTCTTTTTAGGACAGAACACAACAATAAAGATAACAACAAAAACAAAGAAAAAATAAAACAAGAAAAGGAGCTCTTTATATTTGGAAATTTGAATTTATCTGTGAACACAGACATTGGATTTGATAGTAAGTGAGGAGAAAGTTAAATTTCACAGACTTAGGAAATATTTTATGTATTACAATATTACTGGAATGGTAATTATAACCTAATGCACATTGCATAACCTCACATGTTGAATGTATTAAATGGACCAACGGAGCATAATTAATGAACAGAAAGATCATAAGTTGATTTTTTACTTAATATGCATTTCGGCCTTAGGAGAATACTTAATGGTAAAATGTCTGTAATATATCAGAGGCTTCTTGGAGGAATATCCATCACCAAGTAACGGCCTTGAGATGCTGAAGTGCCTTTCATATTGGCCTGAGGTAGACACATAAGAATAGTACAACAAAATGAAGAAGTAGCTTCCCCAAGAGGCAAGTGGACTTTTCGATACTTTATAAACGTCCTCCTTAAAGGGTCAACCTTGTACCAGACTGATTACAGATCTGGCTTATAGGCTATTGAGCTAACACATAAAACAGTAAATTGTAAAGATTTAACATTTGGGGGGAGCTCAACATTCTGTATCCCCATTTCGTCCCTTATAAGGAGGAGTAAGACATAGATATGTCCAAGCCTCATATTTGTTAGAATTTAGAGTTTGCTAAGAAACCAAAAGCTCACTTTTCTATGTTTGGCTTCTGTATTCATTTCTTAGGATTTCTGAAACAAGAGGCACACATGGGGTGGCTTACAACAATAGATATGCGTTGTCTTTGCAGTTGTGGAAGCTAGGACTTCCAGAAACCATTGTGTCAGCAGAGCCATGATTCCTATGAAATCTGTGGAAGGAGACTCCTTCCTTGACTCTTCTGGCTTCAAGTGTAGACCAACAGAACAGAATTAATGAATAGAAAGATCAGAGGTTGATTTTTGACTTAATTTGTATTTTGGCCTTAGGAGAAAACTTAATAGTAAAATGTCTGTAATATTATCAGAGGCTTCTTGGAGAAATATCAATCACCAAGCAATGGCCTTGAGATGCTGAAATGCCTTTTCTACTGGCCTGAGGTAGCCTCCAATCCTTGCATTCTTTGGCTTGGAGCTGCCTCACTCCAGCCTCCACTTACTTCACCTCATGGCATTCTCCCTGTATGTCTGTGTCTTCACATGACTGCTTTCTATCTTTGATTCTTTCTGCAATGTTCTTACTTCCAAATAAGGCCACATTCTGAGATACTGACAATTAGGCCCTCAGCATATGAATTTTGGAGGACACCGTTCAACCCATGAGTTCCCTTTGGATTCTCCTCTCTATCCCCTCCTTCCTATCCAGTCAATGTGGTAAAATAGACCTGGGGAAGCCTCTGTGTCAGAAAGATGCTGTTCCTACTCCGGGAAGACCTTGACATAGAAGGGAAGCTCTAACATACTGGGGTTACCTAGCACAATTGGCTTTGGCTTTGACAGGCTATTCCCTGGGCCATAAGAAGAAAACTCACTTTTGGGAAGCTCAAGGGTAAGAGACCAAGACACAGTCTTGATATCAAGGAAAAAGCAGCTTTTTTACAACTCATACAGTGAGCAGCTGAGCTGAGTATAATAGGGAGGAGCTCCATACACCTTAATGTTAACACTCTACATAATATAAGGGTATTTTTTTTCCTTTCAGTCATCGTTTATTTTCTAGAGGGTGGTTCCAATTAAATGAAACACTCTACTGTTCAGCTTAACACTTTGATCATTTCCGATGGCAGAGGTAGACCTGAACAGGAGTTAGCTTATAGCAACAGAGTTGAATGGTATATATAATACAGTAAGATAATTTTGAAGTTATCTTAGGGAATCTGGGTGAAAAGATGGGGGGAGGAGGAAAAGTGATGGGAGGAGGAGAGGACAGGGCAACTATTAAGATATACTGAACGAGGCAGTCAGAATTCCTTGGTAGTAAGAAGGTAAAATAACTCTTTAAAACTTTAAAAAATACAACTTTCATATCACTGTGGCAAACCAAATGATGGCCACCCAAAGATGTTGACATCCTCATCCCCACAACCTGTGAATATGTTACCTTACATGGCAAAAGAGACTTTTTAGTTGTGATTGGTTTAAGGATCTTGAGATGGGAGGTTATCCTGAATTATCCAATGGACCCAATGTCATCACAAGGGTCCTTATAACAGGGAGACAAGAGATTCATCATCAGAAAAAGGAGATGGGACAAAAGAAAGAGAGGTTGAAGTGAATCACGTTAATGGAGAAAGGGATCATGAGCCAAGGAATGCAGGCAGCTTCCAGAAGCTGAAAAAGACAAGAAAACAGATTGTCCCATAGAGCTTCTAGAAAGAATTAGACCTGATGGACACCTTGACTTTAATCCAGTGTGACTACTTTTAGATTTCTGACCTCCAAGAATGTAAGATAATAAACCATTTTTTAAATAATTTTTTTGAGAGTGAGTGAGCAGGGGAGGGATAGGGAGAGGGAGCCAGAGGATCTGAAGCAGGCTCTGTGCCGACAGCAGAGAGGCCCATGCAGGGCTAGAACTCATGAACCGTGAGATCATGACCTGAGCCAAAGTCAGACACTTAACCAACTGAGCCCCCCCAGGCATCCTGATAATAAATCTTGTTTTTTATAACCTCTGAGTGTGTCAATTTATTACAGCAGCAATAGGAAACTAAGATAATCCAGGATGCCTAAATGTTGAATTTCATCTTTTTTGTGTTGTTTAAATGTACACCACTGCTCTGTGCCTTCCCAATCCAATAAAATTTGTGAAATCTCACATACTAGTACATATTTTGTGTGAGTAAAGTTTGTATGTGGACACCTATGTGGCAATTGAGGTAAAGGCTGTGTTCATCACTAAATCAACGTTATCCTGGATGCAACAAAAAACGTACAGGCAGAAGCCCAGAAATATCTGGGAGGGGTTTGGGAAGCTGATGCTATAACAGAAGCCTGTCTAAAGATGTATTGCTCAATGACATATCAAATAAAGGTCTAGTATCCAAAATGTATAAGGAACTCACCAAACTCCACACCCAAAAATCAAGTAATCCAGTGAAGAAAAAGGCAGAAGACATGAATAGACACTTCTCTAAAGAGGACATCCAGATGACCAACAAACACATGAAATGATGCTCAGTGTCCCTCATCATCAGGGAAATACAAATTAAAACTACACTGAGACGCCACCTCACGCCAGTCAGAGTGGCTAAAATGAGCACATCAGAGGACTCTAGATGCTGGTGAGAATGTGGAGAAACGGGCACCCTCCTACACTGTTGGTGGGAATGTAAACTGGGGCAGCCCCTCTGGAAAACAGGGTGGAGGTTCCTCAAAAATTAACAGTAGAACTCCCCTATGACATAGCAATAGCACTGCTAGGAATTTACCCAAGGGATACAGGAGTGCTGATGCATAGGAGCACATGGACCCCAATGTTCATAGCAGCACTCTCCACAATAGCCAAATCATGGAAAGATCCTAAGTGCCCATCAACGGACGAATGGATCAAGAAGATGTGGTTTATTTATACGATGGAATACTACATGGCAATGAGAAACAATGAAATCTGGCCATGTGTAGCAACATGGATGGACCCTGAGGGTGTTATGCTGAGCGAAATAAGTCAGGCAGAGAAGGACAAATACCATATGTTTGCACATATAGGAGGATTAGGAGGAACTTAATGAGGACTATGGGAGAGGAGAAAGGGGAAAATAGTTGGGGAGAGGGAGGGAGGCAAACCATGAGAGACTCCTGAATGCTGAAAACAAACTGAGAGCTGATAGGGGTGGGGGAGAGAGGAAGGGGGTGATGGGCACGGAGAGGGCACTTGTTGAGATGAGCACTGGGTGTTATATGGAAACCAACTTGACAATAAACTATTTAAGAAAAAAATAAAATTAAATTTAAAAATTTTTTAAAAATAAACTATTTCATAAGAAATAGGCCAGAAAAAAAACAAAAAAATAAATAAAATAAAAGTGTATTGCTCAAGTTCTCTACAAAAGACATATTCAATAGGGAGTTCTCACTGAAAGAGAAAGTCCACTGTGGAGTTGGGCATAAATTGACTGGATCATGATTTTCAGGTACCTCTAAACTTCTATGTTTTCATTGATTTTTTTGTTGAAAATTTTTTGCTGTAGGAAATAAGTAGATTTGCTAGACTGATTGATGTGTGCAAAGATGAACTTCTCCTCATCAAAGATAACTAATTATCATAGGATTTAAAAAATCCCCAAATCTATTTGAACTTTGCATGGAACTATGCTTTTAAAAAAAAAAAAAAAAGTCTGTAGTAGTAATAAGGCACCACAAATGCAGACACATTTAAGTGGGAACTTATACACACCAGAAAGGACTTCAGAAGTTATACGTTTAATGGCAATTTAAAATTCCATTCCACAGTTCAGGCTATTTTAATTAGCAGAGCATTTGAGGATAAAGATTTTCGTACCATGGTGAAATGTCGCCTGAAGGAAAAATTAGAATAAATTGAATTCTGTCTTGCAGTAGTGAACCAAGATGGACATTGCTATGTATAGGAACGTGACTGGAGCTTAGCCCTGGGTAGCTTGCACTCATTTAAGGAAGGCATATAAACTTTATCCCATTGTGATGAGATGAGGTCTTAGCGCTATCTCCCTGGTGCCTATTTTGCATCCTTCATTCAATGCTATTTCCCCTAATGGCTCGCTTAATGCCTAGCACACGGAAGGTTCAGTGATTTAATAATTATTTGTTAAATAAGTGAATAAATTATAGCTATTGACATTTTTATGATTGGGTGTAACAAATTCATTACTTCCCATGGATTTAGAATAATTTAAGATTACATGTCAACATGCCATCGCTAAATAAATATAGAGGAATGCTGTGGAATTAACTTCTATATTACTTTCCTAATGTTGAAGAAACACATTACCTGGAAGTTAGTGGCTTAAAACAAGACAATTTCATTGTTACCATTCTAGAGGACAGAAGTACCAAATAGGTATCAATGGGCTAAGATCAAGGTGTTGGTGATGCTACTTCCTTCAGAAAGATTTAGGGGGAAATCAATTTCCTTGCTTTTTCTAGCTTCTAGAGGCCACCTGCATTTCTTGGTTTGTGGCCTCTTTATCTTCAAAGCCAGCATCGTATAATCTTCAAATCTCTCTCTGACTCCAACCTTCTGCCCGTCTCTTATAAGAGCCCTTTTCTCTACATTGGGCCTGTGTGGATAATCCAGGAGAATCTCCTTAGATGAAAGTCAGTTGATTAACAACCTTGATCCCAACTGAAACCTTAATTCTCTCTTGCCATATGATGTAACATATTCGCAAATTCTAGGGATTAGGACATGGACATTTTTAGGAGGGAGAATTATTCTTCCTACCATAACATCTCAATTCCTCTCTTTTTTCCTGGGCACTGAATTTCAGCATTGACCCTATCACCCACCCACACCTCTCATCCACATCGTTACAGTAGTGGGGCTACTGGCACATGTGTTCGTATAACATCACACTCCACCCAACCCCGCCCACAGGCCACAGTTGACTGAACCAGAGATGAGCTTCTGACACCGTTTATGCAAATGACTGTCTCCTAGATCATTCTGAGCTGATAATAATATTTGAATTTCATTTTAATTAAATGATACAGATATGCAGAAAGGTGGAGAGACACAGGCCGAGAGAGAGAGAGAGAGAGACCCTAGTATTTGTACAAGAATGTCTCCATTTTTGCTTAAGCTAGTGACAACTAAAAGGATAGTAACCAATACAGTTTCTGCAATATTGTTAATAGTAATACCATGTAGTGCAGGCACTTATTAATGATTGGATGGATAGATGAAAATATCTAAGTGAAGTAATTTGCCCAACATCCTATAAAGGCTCTTGACACTGCTGTGACAGAAAGCTGGCTCTCTTGCTTTCTAGTGGAAAGCTGTCTCCTCCTCACTGTCAAATGATTAGGTAAAAATAAACATCAGTGTAAGATCAATATTATATGTTGAACAAAATTCACCCATGTGGATTTACATGATCAAGAAACCAAGAAAGAAAAAAACAATAAAAATATTCTGAAGCAAGTTTGCTTTATACTTAAAATTTGGCATTTTTTTCAACTAAAGAACTTCTACCTCTTTCAAAAATAGCTTTTAAAATGTATCTTTTTGGGACACCTGGGTGGCTCAGTCAGTTAAGCACCCAACTCTGGCTCAGGTCATGATCTCACAGTTCGAGCCCTGCGTCGGGCTCTGTGCTGACAGGTTGTAACTAAGCCTGCTTCAGATTCTGTGCCTCCCTCTCTCTCTCTGCCCCTCCCCCACTCACACTCTGTCTCTCTCAAAAAAAAAAAAACATTTAAATTTTTAAATAAGTAAATAAAACTTATCTTTCACAAATTTCTTTTGTCAAGCAATTATTTCCTTCTTTGACAAATGGCTTATTGGGTGTATTACTCTTCCGCTTTTACCTGGAGGAGACAGCTCAATAACCCTCACTCCAAAGAAAGGGTAATTCCTGGCATTGTGGCAAGGCCCAGAAGTTTGCTTTCCAAGTCACTACCTACACAGTAAGACACTTATTTGATTCAGAGAAATGGCAGATTATTTACAATTTCCACTGTTTCAGTAGTATTTTTAAAAATCTCAGTGTAGGGGGGCGCCTGAGTGGCTCAGTCAGTTAAGCGTCTGACTTCAGCTCAGGTCATGATCTCACAGTTTGTGGGTTCGAGCTCTACATCGGGCTCTGTGCTGACAGCTAGCTCAGAGCCTGGAGCCTGTTTCAGATTCTGTGTCTCCCTCTCTCCCTGATCCTCCCCTGCTCATGTTATCTCTCTCTCTTTCTCAAAAATAAAACATTAAAAAATTCTTTAAAAAAAATCTCTGTGTAGGGGCACCTAGGTGATTTAGTCAGTTAAGTGTCCGACTCTTGATCTCAGCTCAGGTCTTGATCTCAGGGTCATTAGCTTAAGTCCTGTGTTGGGCTCCATGCTGGGCATGGAACCTACTTTTAAAAAAAGTCTCAATGTAATGCTGTATACTTTAAATACCTTACAATTTTATTTGTCTATTATACTTCAGTAATGCTGAAAGAAATCTCAGTGCAGTATGCCTTATCCAAAGCCAGGAACTCTGAATGTCGAATATCTAAGAGAATATAACTATGTAGGAATATAAGGAGAAAGAAAAAAAATACTGCTTTTACAGTTGATTTTACAGTTGATTGATTCACCGTGCAATGAACTTTCTTTATAATAACCCAATGTAGAATAAGTATTCTGCCAATAAAACACTCATATTGCAATGATTATCCACTGTGTCTCTATGTCGGCTCTTCTATAAGCACCACTTGGACAAGGTATCTATATAGTCTATGATGATAATCCAAATTCAAATTCAACAAAAATGTTATACAACACTAACAATTTACAAAAGTAAGAGGTGAAAATTTGATTTCGATCAGGTTCTTCCCCTCAGGAATAGTCCAATAGATAATACAGCCACATGGACCAATTCGACTAATTGCTAGGACATGTTTAAACCTGTAACTTATGATATATGGGACTAAACTTCTATCTGAAAAATGGGGGTTTGGGCCTGGAAAAGTGGTTTTAAAACTTACACAGTTCCCTAGGTATGCCTATTTGAAGTATGATGGGAGCCACGGAAAGCAGTTTGGGGAAACTGAGTCAACCGGGCTTTAACAGAAAGCTAGGGGGGCAACTGGGTGGCTCAGTCGGTTAAACGTCTGACTTCAGCTCAGGTCATGATCTCATCATCCATGAGTTCAAGCCCCACATCAGACATCAGGCTCTGTGCTGACAGCTCAGAGCCTGGAGCCTGCTTCGGATTCTGTGTCCCCCTCTCTCTCTGCTCCTCCTCCACTCACACTCTGTCTCTCAAAAAAATGAATAAATGTTAAAAAAAAATTAAATAAAAGAAAGCTAGGTGAGAGAACTGTAGTTGATATATAAGCAGAACTATGTTAGCAGCAAAGATTACCTTCAGATGTAGGTATTTTTGAAGGCTTCATGGAAAAGGTATCATATGAGTCTGGTCTTTCAAAAGGGGTATTTTAACTGGAAGAAATGGAGAGATAGAACATTCCAAGTAAAAAGAATGGCATGAACAAAGTTGAGGAGATGTGAAAGTATAGGCACATTTTGAGCATGTGAAGTTAATCTTCTTTAGATAAAGTGTCAGGATATGAGAAACAGATACTGAGAGATGAAACTAGAAACATCAGGGACAAGCATGGCCATATCTAGGTTTGGAAGATTATTTTGAGAATCATTTCTTCCAGACTCAAGGCTTTAGATTCCATCTAGATGCTTGTGACTTCTAAATGTATATCTCCAGTTCTACCCTCTTTCCTGAATTCCAGACTCATATAGCCAACAGTCCTGTAACGATCTTGAGTGGATGTCTAATAAGTTTCTCTAATTATAACACGTCAAAATCAAGAGCCTGGGGGCGCCTGGGTGGCTCAGTCGGTTAAGCGTCCGACTTTCGCTTAGGTCATGATCTTGCGGTTCGTGGGTTCGAGCCCCGCGTCGGGCTCTGTGCTGACTGCCAGCTCAGAGCCTGGAGCCTGTTTCAGATTCTGTGACTCCCTCTCTCTCTGACCCTCCCCTGCTCACTCTCTCTCTCTCTCTCTCTCTCTCTCTCTCAGAAATAAATAAAACATTTAAAAAAATAAAATAAAATCAAGAGCCTGTTCTTCCCTCGATCTTTCCTCTCTTGGTCAATGGCACCTGTAGATGTCATTGCTGAAGGAAAACGCATATGACTGATGTATGATTTCCTTATCCCCTATACAAAATCATCTTTAACTTCAGTGAGAATTACCTTTAAATTATATTCTAAATCCATCCGTTTCTTACCACTTTTACCACCACCTCTTTGGTCCAAACGACCATCATCTCTCAAATGGACTACACTGATAGCCTGGTACATTTCTCTGTTTCCAATCTTGCATCTTGCCTACTCTGTATTCTTGGTGAGAATAATTTTCAATCCCATGCCCCTCACCTCCGCAAGAAGCATGTACTTTCTCAGCCCTATGTGGCTTGCGTGGCCAAAAGGATATTAATGAATGAGACACAAGTAGAGGCCTGAAATATGTTTGTCCGCTTGATCTTGCCCTCTTTTCTTTCTGCCGTTTCTATGAAAGCAGCATGTCTTGAGCAGCTGCTGGTTCAAATATTATTAGAAACATGGGGTAGACTTGAGTCCAGCCCATAGCCAATCCACAAATGCTTCAGGAAGACATAATGCTACCTTTTGTATGTCCCTGAGTTTTAGAGTGGTTTGCTTCTCGGTAATATTGTGTCAGTGGCTGATTGATATACATCCCTACATTCTGTTAACTGCAAAGCCATCTTCTAATGCTTAGATCAAATTATGGAAGTCCATGGCTCTGAATTTTATAGTAACTGCAATCAGGCTTAGGATAAAATTCAATGTCTATACCACCGTCTCCAAGGTCCCACACACTTTGCTTCCTGATGACCTCTTGTAGTAACTACATGCAGGTACATAGCTCACACAAACTAGGCTCACACACCTAAGGGCATTTATACATACAGTTTCCTCTGTGTTGATATCTTCTTCCAGAGGCATTTGCATGGTTTACTCTTTTACTTTATTCAAATGTTGCCTCTACAAACACACCTTATCTGAGTACTCAATATCTCCTAAATCACACTTCAAGGAACCACTCATCTATCCACTTATGGTGCTTCATTTTTTTCTTCCTAGCACTTAACACTATTTTAAAGTATATAACACATGCAGCAAAAGCAATACTAGACAAATGGGACTACGCAAAACTAAAGATCATTTGCATAGCAAAAGAAATGATCAACAAAATGAAAAGGCAACCTAAGGAATGGGAGAAAATATTTACAAATCATATATCTGATAAGGAGTTAATATCCAAAATGCATAAGGAACTCCTGCAGCTCAATAGTGAAACCCAAATAATCTGATTAACAATTGGGCAGAGTCATATGTTCAACATCACTCATTATCAGGGCAACGCAAATCAAAACCACGGTGAGATACCACCTCACACTTATCAGAATGGCCAACATCAACAACTCAGGAAACAGCAGATGTTGGTGAGGATGCTGAGAAAGGGGAACCGTTTTGCACGCCTGGTGGGAATGCAAACTGGTGCGGCCACTCTGGAAAACACTATGGACGTTCCACAAGAAAGTTAAAAATAGAACTACCCTATGACTCAGCAATTGCACTACTAGGTATTTATCGAAAGGATACAAAAATGCTGATTCAAATGGGCACAGACACCCCAATGTTCATAGCAGCGCTATAATAGCCCAAATTACCATCGACTGATGAATGGATAAAGAAGAGGTGGTGTATATATATACAATGGATACTACTCAGTGATCGAAAAGAATGAAATCTTGCCATTTGCAACAGTGTGGATGGAACTGGAATGTATTATGTTAAGTGAAATAAGTCAGAGAAAGACAAATATCATATGATTTCACTCATATGTGGTATTTTCAGAACAGATGAACACAGAGGAAGGGAAGGAAAAATAATATAAAAACACAGAGGGAGACGAACCATAGCAGACTCTTAAATACAGGAAACAAACTGAGGGTTGACGGAGGCGGGGGGTGGGCTAAATGCGGGATGGGCATTAAGGAGGGCACTTGTTGCGATGAGCACTGGGTGTCAAATGTAAAAGAGGAATCACTGGGCTCTACACCTGAAGCCAAGATGACACTTTGTGTTAAATACCTTGAATTTAAATTTTAAAAATTAATAAAAATAAGAAAAATAGTATAAAGGAAAAGTAACATAACCTGTAAGAAATGAAGCAATAAAAAGTTGGGCAGAAGAACTGAATAACCGTTTTTCCAGAGAAGACATACAAACAGCCAACAAAGACATGGAAAGGTGTTCAACATCACTAACCATCAGGGAAATGTAAATCAATACCATAATGAAATACTGCCTCCTACCTGTTAGAATGGCTATGGTCAAAAAGAAGAGGAAGTGGAGAAAAGGGAACCTTCATGCACTGTTGGTGGGAATGTAAATTGGTGCACCCCTAAAAATTAGGGGCACCTGGGTGGTTTAGTCAGTGGAGCACCCGTCTCTTGATTTCAACTCAGGTCATGATCTTAGGGTCATGGAATCAAGCCCCATGTTGGGGTCACTCAGTGTGGAGCTTGCTTAAGATTCTCTCTCTGTCCCCTCCCCTCTGTACCTCTCCTCCCCCTTTCTCAAATAAAAAAAAATTCAATACAGAGGCTCCTCAAAAATTTAAAGATAGAACTATCTTATGCTCCTGCAATCCCACTTCTAGGTATATATTCAAAGAAAATAAAATCACTATTTTGAATACATATCTGCATCCCCCATGTTCACTGCAGCATTATTTACAATAGCCAAGTCATGGAAACAATCCAAGTGTCCACTGACAAATGTGGTATAATATATAGAGTGAAATATTATTCAAACATAAAAAGAAAGAAATTCTCCCATTTGCAAGAACATGGATGAAACTGGGGGGCATTATGCTAAATGAAAGAAGTCAGACAGAAAGATAAATACTGTATGATCTCATATGTGGAATCTAACAAAAATGTACTCAGACGAACATAGAGTAGAATGGTGGTTTCCAGGTATGGGAGTGTGGGAGGAATGGGTAAGGGTGGTTCAAATGATATGAACTTCTAGTTATAAGGTTCTAAGGATCTAATGTGCAACATAGTGACTATAGTTAACAACAAAAAAGTATTTGATAACTATGTGAGGTGAAAGATGTGTTAACTAACCTTTATGTGGTAATCATTTCACAAGATATATGTATATCAAGTCATGTTGTGTACCTTAAACTTATCCAGTGTCATATGTCAATTATATCTCAGTAAACCTGGAAAAAATTAAACAATATATACTTAACTGTTGGTTACTTTTATTTAGTTTTTCAAACGTTATTTATTTTGAGAGAGAGAGAGGGAAGGAGAGAGAGAAGTAGTGGGGGAGGGACAGGGAGAGAGGGAAACAGAGGATTAGAAGCAGGCTCTGTGCAGACAGCAGCGAGTCCGATGTGGGGCTCAAACTCACAAACCCCAAGGTCATAACCTGAGGCGAAGTCAGATGTTCAACTAATTGAGCCACCCAGGCACCCCTGTTGAATAGCTTTAAGTTTCTTCCAATAAAATGAAGTCATTGGGAAGTTTGTTCACTGTTACACCTCCCGTGTCTAAAAAACTGCATGGCAAGTAGCTGTCACCCAATGAGCATCTATTGAATAGGAGGGAAGGAAGGGGGCTTTTGTAGGATGTATTAGTGAGGAGAAACCATATTTAATCACAACAGCTAAGAGGTCATTGCAATAGTTTGGGTGAAGAACTCTGGATAAGGGAAGAATGATTAGAAAGGAGGGGCATATGAGACATTTTAGAGGTAGAGTCCATGGAATTTTGTGGTTGATTGAATGCTATAATCACACAACAGGGAGAAATCAAATATAGCTTCAAGAGGTCAAGTTAAGGAACCTGGAAAGATAATTATAATATACCTACATGAACTCACTTCAGCAAATACCAGCTCTGAGTCATATATTATGCTAGGTCTTGGGAGCACAAAGATAAATCAGACATACCCCCTGTTCTAAAAGTGTTAACTACTTATAGAATGAGACAGAATTTCAATAGAATGTGCTAAGTGCGATGATAGACCTTTGCTCAGGGGGCCAACACACTTCCACACATAAAAATGCAGATAGGAAGCACCGAAGCAGAAGCAGGTTTGCAAGAAAATAGAATGAGTTTGGTTTTAGTTAAGATGGACTTGAGACTCAAAATGAAGACACCCAGCATTTCAAAACATCTGAAATTTGAGGGAAGACAAGGTTTTGGCTAGCTGTATGGAGTCACCAGAGCTGTCAGCAAGGAGCTGACTGGGTTGGAAGAGACCATCTCTGGAAAGTATGTAGAACAAAAGAATAGTGGCTTACAAGCAGAAATCTGAGAGACTCAATAGGAGATGAGCGGAGAAGGAGAAGCCTATGAAGGGGGCTAAATAGAAATTATAAGATGGGAAAGGAAACAGAGGAAAGTTTGGAAACAAAAGAAATAGTTTTAAGTAGAAAGGAATTGTTAAGAGTGCAGGATATCTTCTAGGAGGTCACCCAGTTTGAGTTAAACTAAGATAATAATATAGCTATCCATACATCCATCCATCCATCCAACAAGTATTTATTGAGCAGCTACAACTATGCATCAAGTACTATGCTCAGCATTGATGAATATAAAGTTTTTCCCCCTCATATGGTCTTTAGTCTGGTTGGAAAGATATGTATTAAACAAAGAATAAAAATACATAATATGATTACAAATTGTGATGATTCAAGTACCGTAGAAATTGCTATAAGAATATTCCCCAAGGAGGGGTGCCTGGGTGGCTCAGTCGGTTAAGCATCCAACTCTTGATATTGGCTCATGTCATGATCTTGCTACTTGTGAGATCGAGCCCCAAGTCCAGCTCCTTGCTATCAGTGCAAAGCCTGCTTGGATCTCTCTCTCTCTCTCTGTCTCTCTCTCTGTCAAAATAAATAAACTTTAAAAAGTAATGCTCTAGGGGTGCCTGGGTGGCTCAGTCAGTTAAGCGTCTGGCTTCAGCTCAGGTCATGATCTCGTAGTTCACAAGTTCAAGCCCCATGTCGGGCTCTGTGCTGACAGCTCAGAGCCTGGAACCTGCTTGGGATTCTATGTCTCCCTCTCTCTCTGCCCCTCCTCTACTCATGCTTTGTCTCTCTCTGTCTCTCAAAAATGAATAAACATTAAAAATTTTTTTTGAATAACACTCTATTCTGGCTCTACCTCTGAGAGGTACTTTCCACAAGTACCCTGATCTCTAATAACTATTATGACATATGGTGCCTGGTTTTCTCTAGCCTCAGTATTTGCAAATTCTTAATTTTTTCTGTATCGCTAGTCTTTTGACTTTTCCCCTGCTCTTTTTGTACTTCTACCAAGTCAGTACCGATTCATGACTTTTCTGACTGTTGATGCCTAGCTTGTTTCTCAAGTTTTGTTTTATTATCATTTGAGCTCCACACAACAGACAATGCACTGCAGAGTACCATAAGATAGAAGCTGATGAACAGCAGACAAGGTAGCAACAAAGTGTTGGAAAATCACTGAGGGCAAAGACAAATGAAAGTTTGCTTCAGACGTCTCTCCCGCAAACTTGTATCCAAATATGTAACCATGGCACCTAGAAATTTTCTGATACTGTTAATATTGATTTAAAAGTGAATATATAGGGGCGCCTGGCTGGCTCAGTCAGTAAAGCATGCAACTCCTGATCTCAAGGTCGTGAGTTTGAGCCCCACATTGGGGGTAGAGTTTACTTAATAAAAAATTTTTTAAAGAAAACTGAATATATAGCTTGACATCACATGGTGTTATGTTGGGTGAGATATTTAGAGCAGAATAAGGAAGGCTTACTTGGTTTCTGTGATAGGGACTAGCCAGCTACTCATGAAAACATTTTTTCTTATTCTCACATTTCTCAGCATTTCATGGAGTTAAATGTAGTATGGTGATATGCCTGAGTTCTAACCAGTGGATTATGCACAACTTTCAGGACTGGTCCATAAAATCTTCCACATGGGATTCTTCAGGTTCTTTCTTTCCTAGTGGAAGCAGCAGATCCTGATGACCTTGAAAGACATTTACTGAAGATGGTGGATCCATGAGAGAGAAGAATCCTAGGTCCCTGAATCACTACATGAAGAACCACGTGCTAATCAGAAAGACCTGTTTTAGAATTTATGTGAGTAAGCTTCAATCAGGTTTGAGCCACCATATATTTCGGGATATATTCCAAGACCTAGTATCAATTTATTTCATAAAGTCACCAAACACAATCATTAATATTTATTGAACCCTGAGTATAAAACAAAATAAAAATAAACAAATAAGGAAAGAAAGAAAGAAAGAAAGAAAGAAAGAAAGAAAGAAAGAAAGAAAGAAAGAAATAAAGAAAGAAAGAAAGAAAGAAAACAAAAAGTGGTGATGGAAATTTCCCTGGCTGCTCCAGCTAAATAAATAGGAGAGGGATAGGGCTTCAATCCCTGATATCTTTTCACAACACACCCACTGAAACATGCCATGTACTTTCAAAAGAGAGCACACTGTGTAAAGAACAAAAGACTGGGAACAAGAGGCCCAGGTGAATGACTTCGAAGACAAACAGTTTAAGGGACCATGAGAAGAGTTGGTCTGCATCAGCTTTAAATCAATGTGATTTATGCCTGAGTCTGTCTCTCTCACTAATACAGAGACCCTGTATTATTCACATTTGCATCTCCCCCTCCCCCAGTGACTCATTCAGTCTCTTGCACATCGTGGATGTTCACTGAATGACTATAAATGAATCGGTTTGAATACAAAGTGTGGGACTGCGGTAAATAGGTTTCATATATCTGTTGCTGTCTAGATTTGTCCTCCTAAAAATTGTCCCTTGTAGAAGCCCGACTCTAGAACTAGCTTCCAAGACATCTGAAAGGCTTTTGTTTTTTTAATGTTTTTACTTATTTCTGAGAGAGAGACAGCGTGAGCAGGGGAGGGTCAGAGAGAGAGGGAGATACAGAATCTGAAGCAGGCTCCAGGCTCTGAGCTGTAAGCACAGAACCTGACGCGGGGCTCAAACCCACGAACTGTGTGTGAGATCATGACCTGATCCAAAGTCGGACGCTCAACCGACTGAGCCACCCAGGCGCCCCTGAAAAGCTTTTTTAAAGTGGCGATCTGATTTATAACGCATGTAGCTCTCTGTGTTTTTAAAATTAGAAAACCCATGTAAAGCTCTTAGCACATCTCTTAGCACATCGCCTCGAACATGGAGGCGATGAGAACATGGAAAGTTCTCAATAAAACTTTAAGTAATGTTATCATTAACCTTGAGTTTTATTGAGCTCTCTTTCTTTTTTTTTTTTTTTTTTAAATGTTTTTATTTCTAGGAGAGAGACAGCGTGAGCAGGGGACGGTCAGAGAGAGAGGGAGTCACAGACTCTGAAACAGGCTCCAGGCTCTGAGCTGGCAGTCAGCACAGAGCCCGACGCGGGGCTCGAACCCACGAACCGCGAGATCATGACCCAAGCGAAAGTCGGACGCTTAACCGACTAAGCCACCCAGGCGCCCCATTGAGCTCTCTTTCATATTCTCCCTTGTGACATTTTTTCTGCCTGGTGCTGGTTTTTTTTTTTTGTTTGTTTGTTTTGTTTTCTTTTTTTTATGGAGGTATATCTAATAATACAAAAAGTTACCATATTTAATGTATACATTTCGAAGAGTTTGAACATATGCATACACCTGTCATGCCACTACCATAAACAAGGTAATAAACATATCGATCACCTCTAAAAGATTTCATGTGTCTTCTTGCTTTTTTGTGTGTGGCAGATCTCACAGTGCAAAATCTACCCTCTTAACAAGGTTTTAAGCATTTAATACAGTATTAAGTACAGACTTTATGTTGGTAGCCGTTCTCTAGAAGTAATTCCCTGTGTATAACTGTGACGCCATACCCATTGATTAGCAATCCCCGACCCCCACTCTGGCCTCTCCCCCAGCCTCCAGCAACCACCATTCCATTCTCTGCGTCTATTTATATGATTCTTTGGGGTATCTTGTGTAAATGGAATCATGCGGTATTTGTCCTTCTGTGAGTTACTTCACTTAACATCTTCCAAGCCTTTCCATGGATAAAGGAAATGCAGTAGACACACACACACAGGGGGGCATTACTCAGCCTAGTGCCCATGTTTCTAATGCTATAACTGCTATTGTTTTTCTTTATCGTTTCCCATTTAATTCATTTGCATGTTACAGATACTAGAGCCTATTCTAGGTGCTTTACACACATTCACTAATTACTCCTCACTAAAAAGCAGTGTTTTGTTTACAAATGAGGAAGCCAGGACCCATAAGTTAATTATCTTGTGAAAGGTCACATAGCTCCAAATGGTGGAGCTGGAACTTAAGTCTGCCCAACACTGACTTCCATTTTCATTAAGGAGAAGGTGCTGCCATTATTAATGCATTCATTGCATAAAACGGAATAGAGACATTTAAAGTTGGGAGGGGTCTAGTCAGTGCTAGCTGGAGCCAGCTTGTACTAACTTGGGAGAGCGGACTGTGTGCAAGCTCCTGCCAACTCCGTGTGCAGCGATGTCACGTTGCTAGCTTGAAAGTGGCCTTGACAGGTGGGATTATTTACACTTTGCAAATTGACAATTGCTACAAACACTACAAGCTTTCTTCTTCGCTTTCTTTTCCCCCAGCACACCCACACATCTAGTAGCACAGACTATGTGTTTTGTGTCCGAGGAAACTGAAAGTAAGAGAAGGCTAATGACTCATGTAAAGTAACAGCGAGTGTGTGGTGGAGTCGGGGCCATAACCCAGGTTTTCTGACCCTCGATAAAACGTTGAAATTGATATTACCTCCCTTATTTGGATAGGTGTGCATGTGGGGGGTGGGGAGGAGATAGAAAGACAGAGAGGATCACACAGTGTGCGGTACTAATACAAAACATTACGGACCCTACATTGGAAGGAGACTCAAACACCATCCACTCCAGTAACACCCGACAGTAGCTGAACATCAGAATTACCTGGGACAATGGATCAAAATAACAATTTCCTGGATGAGGAAACCTCGTGAGCCTCCTGAATGAGACACTACGGGCCACTCTGCATGTTTAATATGGGCCTCTGGGTGCCGGGACTCATGCACCGGCTGACGTTCTCGAATTTCTCTCTGCAGCTCCACCCTGCGTCACATGCATGAGACCTCTCTAACTGATCTATGCTTTTCTCCTTTATGGGTTTAGACTTAACCTCCAAGCTTTAAGCGGTTCATTTCCGTAAGTCAGTTGTGTGTGTGTGTGTGTGTGTGTGTGTGTGTGTGTGTGTGTGTGGCATACGTTTGGACATTACAATAGAACAAGTTTCTAGAAACTAATTACTTACCGTTTTGTTAGTAATGTCACAAGTTGGTATAATAAAGAGTACTTTGTTCTTGGGGGTTTGATATTCAGTGTCTTCTTAGGGGTGCGGGAAAGGATTATCAGAAAAGTGTGTGTGTGTGTGTGTGTGTGTGTGTGTGTGTGTGTGTGTCAGAATGGGAGGGGGGCCTCAAGTGAAATGGCCTCATTTCAGGGCTCCGTGAGGAGCTTGGAGTGCTCAGGGGATGCCCTGCTTTGGCACTCAGTGCAAAGGCATGGAATGTCCCACTGAAAGAAGCCAGTCGCAATCACTGGCAGGGAGAGCAATAAAAACAGAGACTTTGTTCTCAAAAGCTTGCTGAAAGCATAACATTAGGCTATTGAGGCAGCTCAGTCTCTCACACACACTCTCACTCGGCTCTGCCAAGGCGCAGGACGGCCCTGCTCAGCCCAGTGCGCAGAGATTGGTCCCTGTGAAAGGAATTGGGTAACTCGCAGACAGCAATAAAGTTCTTGAAAGAATGTGCCAGGGAAGTTTTCAGCCTTTAATTTGTTTACGACTTAACCCCAGGGTTTATCGGCGAAGATGACTTGAAAACATCAAGATTAAAGTAAGGGCATGAGTTTTAAAAATCATGCAGGACTCAAAGGGTGTCAGCAGCTGCAGGAACATGCTTTTCTTGGGAATTCCTGTTTATTTTTTCAGAGAGCATCAATGGAAGAGATCGTGTTTATAACGCTGTGGCCCATAGCCAGGGAAGAAGGCTCCCGAAAGACTCGCGGTGCTTGGGAGAGCTATGAACCACTGTTGCAGCCAACAGTATAAATTCTCCTCTGGATCTCAAGTTTTCTAGGTAGTCTAACGCATGAATAAATAGAATGGATGGTCTAACAAATGAATGTAAATCAGTCATCTGCAATTTACAAGAAGCAAACAAGAAGAAAAAACACATCCCAACGTAAAGTAGGACATATTGATGATCTCATTCATTCATCAAAACTTTACTGAGCACTTACTATGAGCTAGACCATGTAGACAGCTAGGAGGGACTGTGTCAGTGGTTCTCAAACTTGGGCATTCCTCAGAATTACCTGGATGGCTTATTTATTTATTAATTATAAAGTTTATTTTTTGAGAGAGTGATAGAGCATGAGTGGGGGAAGGGCAGAGAGAGAGAGAAAGGGGATCCCAAGCAGGACAGCACAGAGCCTGATGTGGGGTCGAACTCATGAACTGTGAGATCATGACCTGATTCTAAATCAAGAGTCAGACACCTACCTGACTGAGCCACGCAGGCGCTCCCTTGGATGGCTCATTTAAACCCAGATTGCCGGGCATACCTTCAGCGTCTCTGATTCCTTAGACCTGGCGTGAGACCCAAGCATAAGCATTTCTAACAAGTTCCAAGGTGATGCTGATGGTCCAGGGACTACATTTCGAGAACCACCCACTTTGTGCATGAGACAACAAGTAAGTGGTTACACTGCACAGTGATAAGCAGTAAGGGC
This sequence comes from Proteles cristata cristata, assembly GCA_017311185.1. Taxonomy (NCBI): domain Eukaryota; kingdom Metazoa; phylum Chordata; class Mammalia; order Carnivora; family Hyaenidae; genus Proteles; species Proteles cristata. The sequence continues at coordinate 16,916 of JAESUZ010000277.1, read as the reverse complement.
CATCATCAAGATAAAAAGTTTCTGCACAGTGAACAAAACAATCCACAAAACTAAAAGGCAACCTGTGCAATGGGAGAAGATATTTGCAAATGACATATTGGATAAAGGGTTAGTATCCAAAATCTATAAAGAGCTTATACAACTCAATACCCAACAAACAAATGATCTAGTTAAAAAATGGGCAGATGGCATGAATAGACATTTTTCCAAAGATGATATCCAGATGGCCAGCAGACACGAGAAAAGATGCGCAATGTCACCCATTGTCGGGGAAATGCAAATCAAAATTACAGTAACTTTTCACCTCACACCAGTCAGAATGGGTAAAATTAACAACACAGGAAACAACAGGTGTTGGCAAGGATGTGGAGAAAGGGGAAGCCTCTTGCACTGTGCAAATGGAAACTGGTGCAGCCACTCTGGAAAACAGTATGGAGGCTCCTCAAAATGTTAAAAATAGAACTACCTTATGATCCAGCAATTGCACTACTGGGTATTTACCTAAAGGATACAGAAATTCTGACTCAAAGGGCAAATGAACCCAATGTTTATAGTAGACCTATCAACAATGGCCAGATTATGGAAAGAGCCCAAATGTCCACTGACTGATAAATGGATAAAGAAGATGTGGTTTATGCTTGGAACTCTCTCTCTCTCCCTCTCGTTCTGCCCCCCTCCCAACTTATGTGCTTGCATGTGCACTCCCTCTCTCTCTCTCTCAAAATAAATAAACTTCCAAAAAGAATGTGGTCTATATATACAATGGAATATTACTCAGCCACCAAAAAGAATGAAATCTTGCCATTTGCAACAACATGGATGGAACTAGAATGTATTACGCTATGCAAAATCAGTCAGTCAGAGAAAGACAAGTACCATATGATTTCACTCATATGTGGAATTTAAGAAATAAAACAGATGAACGTATGGGGAAAAAAGAGAAGCAAACCAACAGACAGACTCTTAGCTAGAGAACAAAGTGAGGGTTTCTGGAGGGGAGGGGGGATGGGCTAAATGGGGGATGAGCATTAAGGAGGGCGCTTCTGATGGGCAACGGGTGTTTTATGTAGGCGATGAATCACTGGCTTCTCCACCTGAAACTAGCATTTCACCGTATGTTAATTAGCCCAAATTTAAATAAAAACCTGGAGAAAAAAATTAAATGGTTGTGTAAATAAATGGAATTGGGTAGAACCATAGAAAGTACCATGGGGACCCTAGAAGGATAACATGTGGTCCGAGGCTGAGCCCCCAAAGAGCCGTGAAAGCTGTTTGGGAGAGAAGGTGTGGCGCTGGCCACGTGAAGTAGCGATTCAGGAGAGGCGACCGGGCGGTGCCGTGGACACGAGGCAGCGAGGCTGCCCAGCTCACAGCGACCCCCCAGGTCCCCTGTGGCAGGGTCTGTGGTAGTGGATTTGTCTGGAAATAGGTGTCTGAAGCGAGCCGGCCGATTCGAGCAGTCTCCTGGAATTATTTGAAATGATACCGAGGAGAGAACGGAAATCCTCCTGTGACCCGTGAGATGTGCAGCCTGCTGGTCCCCGTGCTTCCCAGAATGTGGAAGAAGCAGAGAGAAAGAATGTGTCATGGCAAGGGAATCAAAGAGAGAGAGGGACAGGGCCCAGGTAGCATTTGCGCCTCTGGTTGCAAATGTCCCTAAGGCCCAGCTGTCCTTGTTCTTCCCACCTTTTCCTGGTAGATGAAATTCCTCAATAGCCTTCTAGTAAATTCCTCTGTTTGCCTCAGCAGGATCGAGTTGAGGTCCTGCCTGTCACCTGCAGCGAGATCAGTTGTGACTGCCGTGGTCAGCAACCTCCCGGGTCCACTGCGTGAAATACACACTGTGGGGTCTTACCATCCGCAGGCTGGCCCTGCAGTGGTGGCCGCGTGGGGCCCGTGGATGGGGCCGCAGCAGCCCACCTGGGCGGCATTTAGTCAAGGGCAAGGGAAGGAGGCCCTATCTGATGGGGGGGATAGCATAGGAGAAAGCGTGGTATTAAAAATAAATGTGGTTGGGGGCGCCTGGGTGGCTCAGTTGGTTAAGCATCTGACTTCGGCTCAGGTCATGATCTCGCGGTTCATGGGTTCAAGCCCCGCATCAGGCTCTGTGCTGACAGGTAGCTCAGAGCCTGGAGCCTGTTTTGGATTCTGTGTCTCCCTCTCTCTCTGCTCCTCCCCTGCTCATGCTGTCTCTCTCTCTCTCTCAGAAATAAAACATTAATAAATAAATACATAAATAAATAAATAAACGTGGTTTTGGTGTGCCTGGATGGCTCAGTCGGTTCAGCGACCACCTGTTGATTTTGGCTCATGATCTCACCATTCGTGGGATCCAACCCAGTGTTGGGCTCCGGAGCCTGCTTGGGAGTCTCGCTCTCTCTCTACCCCTCCCCCGCTCCTGCTCTAAATAAATAAACAAACGATGTTTCAAATGCTGGAGAAGACTTCCCTTTGGGTAAAGTATGGAGACTGCAGCAGATATGGAGGGACTCAAATGTCAGGGTCACAGGTTGGGACCCTGGAGAGCCACTGGGAAAACAACAGAAGGTGGCATTTTTTAAGAGCCTTAGTCTCTTGGCAGATTTTCTTTTCTTCTTCTGATGACAGGTGGCTTTCTTCACTCTCTCTTTCTTTTTCTTTCTGAGACTGGGTTTCCTTATGGGGGATGCTAATCCCCAGCCCACACAAAGTACACGGCGGAGCCACAGCAGAGGACGGTGGAGGGCCAGGGCTGGGCAGCACACAAGTCGTCTTTCCTCACCGAACCCCACGTTCCTCATCTCCCACATGGGGATGTGAATCCCTCGTCTTGCATTCCTAACCAGGTGGCCTTACAGACAATTGAGACAAAGCGTATGCAAAGGATTGTTCAGAGGGTTGTGGAAATTGCTGCATAATTTTTTTAGGTTTATTTATTTAATTTAAGGTTGGGGGTGCAGAGACAGAGAGAGACAGAGAGAGAGAGAGAGAGAGAGAGAGAGAGAGAGAATCCCCAGCAGGCTCTGCACTGTTACCGCGGAGGTGGACCCCGGACTCCATCTCCCGAGTGGAGATCATGACCTAAGCCAAGATCAAGAGTCGGACGCTCAACCATCCGAGCCGCCCGGGTGTCCCGGATTGCTGCAGGATTTAACCCTCCACTTCAGGAAATCTGTGCTTTGTTGAGTCATCGCTAGCCGTGTGCTTTTGGGGGACTCCTGCAGTACAGCCCAGGCACCCATCTCACGTTAAAGAGACCGCTTTCCCCTACATCTGCTGGCTCGGCCCATCGTTTGTAAGGCTGGCCTTTTTGCAATCACAAATTATTTTCGAGACATTTTACACTGACTGTGAAAGTGTGCACGTGCTCTGGCCCGCGGAGGCCGCATTTGCCCACCATGTTGGTCTCGTCCTTATTGGTGGCTTCCCAGGATCACTTCTTTAAGATCCTCCCTCTCTTTCCGGGGAGGGTGTGCTGTCTCACCGCTGACAATGTGCTTCCAGAACCCATTTGTCTTTGCTTTCACGTGCACTGCGTCTAGTTAGCATTCCTTGCGTTGCCATCAGGACGGTGTCCCGACTGCAAATCCGCCGGTCCAGGGCTCCTTCTGGGTGCAGGGAGCACCTGTCTGGCCCCACCACGTCCGCCAGCGTTTACCCAGAGATTGGGGTTGAACGCTCTGACTGTCTCCAGGCCTTGGAAGGCCTGGTCCACGTGGTGATCTATAGATGCCCTCAGGGAAGCATCTTGGAAACGCCTTTTCCGTGAACGCGGCAGGAAGGGGCTCACATTCCGGGTTGGCTACACCATCTTTAACTGTAAGGGGGGTGGGGGGTGTGAACGACCCTCTACGCCTTGTCATTGGCAAGGTCGCTGACTCCCTTGTCCTTCCGAGGCTTTACAGCCAAAGAAGAGAGATTTCAGTTGTAAAGTAAAAAGGCCCTTGGTCCCTTTTATCTTCACAGATTCAAGTCAGCACATGTCTAGAAACTTTTCTGTGACTGGACCTGCATTTTAAATAGGATGATTCTGAAAAGCGCCCATTTTCCTAATTATTTCAGAATTATGTGGACAGTAATTACCATCTTCCATTAGCAGCACTGGTGGTGGTTAGGACAGATTTCAAATGTATCCAGCAAGTCCTTTACACTAATATGTCTGCTTCATTAACTTCAATCAAAAGACAGCAGAGGCTTCTCATAGCAATAAGTTTGCTTTGATACATTCTCATCAAATATTGATCTGAATAGTCCGTAGGAGTGCTTGGCTGAGCTCTGTGAAATTTATTTACTGAATACATTACTTCTATCCCCAAACTGCCAGCTGCTATCTCAGAAAATCTATTTTTTATGTTAAAACTTTACTAACAGTTAGGAAATCACTGTATTGTTTGGCCATTAATATATGTATGCAAAAATTATTTCAGTGCAAAATCTTCAGCAGAAGAAAAGAGGATCCAACATTACATCAAGTGATGGATCTTTTCTACTCAATCTGAAAAAAACCTTTCTTTTATGTTTCAGAGAACCCAATATGTATGCTAGTGACTCAGTCCATCACCCCCTGCCCGCAAGCAGGTTTCCCTAAAAATGAAGTTACACAGATTTTTGTGAAAAAGGAGTCCATCTGTAATTTTTTGGCAACTCTTTAAGAGAGAAACAGACTCCTGGTATTTAAAACTTCACCGATCAAGGAAAGAGTGGATATTTCTCTTCAAAATGTGTCATGGAGCTCAGTTCCCTATTTCATATGGACTTTTCAGTGGCCGCAGGGGCCCGTGAGGGTGGCTGAGCACTGAACAGAATACAGAACAGGAAAGAGTCCAGCTAAAGAGTTTTGAAGGAGGAGATAGGCGATGTTAGTAAATAGGTTCTGACAGTCTTGTAGAGCCAACAAGGGACAAAGCACCGGGCATGAAATGGGAATTAGAAGGCTGGTTAGCAATCCAAAATGGCAACCTAATCGGCAACTGAAAGTTGGCACAGAAAGAAAAGTGATGCTGCACACCTGAGTTCACTGGAGATTTGAAAATGAGGTCCCAAGAGAATACAAAGGAGGGCTGTCTTTTGGGGGGAGAAGGAGAGAGATAAAAATCATTTTCCCAGGACCGAGGCACAAAATCTCCCATAAGCGCTATGTGAAGTGACTGAATGGAAAGTCAATAGACTCAAAGTCATTAGATGTATTGGGGCCACGAAACTTGAGATTACCTGGGATTCTTCAACAAACATTGACTGGCACGCACGGTGCGCTAGGATTTTGTTGCTGGATGGTGACGATCGGAACATGATTTCAAGATTGTGTGTGCTTGCTTTCCCTGAAAACTGGTGCGTTCAGCCCAGTTGCTGAACTGATGATAGGCAACAAGATCCATGCCACTACCTTCCCATCACCCTCTCCAGTGCCCGGTGCATCCTTTCCCTGACTCTTGGGTGACATAAGGCTGCACACAGCCTATAACTGTGGCAGATGCCCCTCAAGAAACAGAACGGAGAGGCTTAATACAGGGCCAGAGGCTGTTGTCAGACTTCAAGTCTAAGACTGACCCAGGTTCCATAGAGCCAGTTCCAGGTTCCTGAAGGCCATTTGGGAGGAAAGGGTCATGCAGAGGACACACACACACAGAGGACCTGCCTCTCGGACTTGCTTCTTCAGAGGCAAAGGATACTAACAGGTCTCATCCCTTCATGTTTTATACACATGCAAAGAGCCTTACATACAACAGCCCCTTTGCATGCATGTGTTAACACTAAATGTCCCGGGTGGGGAATGTGGCCCCTATTTTGCAGTGATAGAAATTGCAGCTCCAAAGGCTATGTGACTTTCCCAAGATCCTGCAGCTAATAACAATCATAGTCAAGACTTTCCTGACTCCAAGCCAGTCACTCTTTCGATTATTCCATATTTCACTTCCACTCAGTATCTATGCTTTATCATGCAAATGTGTACAACATATATAATCTTTACACTATTTATATATGCCAATATGAATAATATGTCTATGTGGCTATTTCATAATTCATAGAACGGTCGCCATTCTTTATTGAATGGTTACCTTGTGGCAGGCACTATATTAGGTGTTTTAGGGCTTTATTTAACCCTCACCAACTCTATGAGATACATATTCTGATTCTCATCTTGAACCAAATATTTAATACTTTCACATAATGAATGTGAAAGTCTGCCCTTTCTATTATACAAACGTGCCTCGTTTCTCTCCCTCTCCCTCCTCCTTCTCTCCCTCTCTCTTATTTGCCCATCCTCTTTGTCACTCTTTCTGTCTGAGCATGTGTGTCTTGTTCTCATTGCCACTAGACTGTATGCTGTACATTTTCACTCCATAAGCCAATAAAATATCAAATGTATATGTCGTGGGATAGAGTAGACAGACAGACAAATATAGGACAGACAAAGGTGACAGTGTCCTCTTTGGCCATTTTAGTTACTGAGCTGAAATCATCTTTCCTGGTTTACTCTTGGCTCTTCTGAAAAAGGTCTTGAAGCAAAGAAAACTTTGGAGGAGGCAGACATTTTGCCTGCCCGGTAAAAGGTAGCTTGCTTCTGAGCCGTGGAGAATCATGTGTTCAAAGTTGGGAAGACAAGCGAAGACTGACAGTGGGAGCTATATATTTGTCTAGGGAGGGGGGCATTTTTTTCAAAGCCAGAAAAATGACTATAATAAAAGAATACTGGCAATTCAGTATAGAATTGCATTGCACATTAAATGGGAAACATTGCTGTTACCTTGGTGTTACTTCAGAATGACGCTAAGACTCTCCTGAAGGTTTATAATTATAAATCCAGAGGATCATTGTACTGTATTAGGGTGCATAATTACTGACCTGATTTGGATCCAGGTGAATTCAGCTTCTTTTCATCAAAGTGTAATTATTCTTTAGGCAAGCCCTTTCCAGGTCTAGATTCCCTCTGATAGAAGGGGAAAGAATGCATTCTTTCCAAAATAACACATATATTTATTGAGTACCACAGATCTTTAATTGTAAACGGAACTTTTGCTTTCCTGGGGTCACTGGAGATTGCACTCCATAATTGAACAATGCCTTAATGAATGTAATTTCGTGGCTCCACTTGCTAATGTGACTAGTTCCTACTGTTTATTTCATTTCAAAATTGGACGCGATCAGATATGGAAACATAATTACACAGATTTCCAGACCTGACAAGAAGAAAGCTTGTGGGCATGTAATTAAGAGAGAAGGGGAAAAGTTGACCTACTTTCTCTGAGTTTCAGGGATCAACCTGTACATCTGACCAAGGATCAATTCATCTCCTTGTCTATTCTTCTCCTAATAACCCTGACCCCATTTTCTATTGTTTGTGCTAATGAATTAATTTGTAGTCTAATTTGTTGATTTAGAAATCCAAATACATGAGAGATTTGGAAGTGTCAATTAAGCAATCTGTGGAATTCCTATCACAAAGATTGCTTTGTTAGCCTCATTCTGCATCTAGGATGTGAAATTAATGTGGGGACAGGGGTAATGGGAGGGAACGGGTGCCAGTTACAGGGACATTGAAAGGGATGATTCAACTTAGAAATTGTCAAGTGCCACACTTAAAAACTGGAACTCTTCTTTATTTTAAAGAACTATCAATTTTGAAATTAATTATCTGGAAACAGTCAAAATTCTTGATGGCTCTCCTCTTCATAAAGAAATCCCGTATCTCTGCATTCAAGGCCCCAATCTGACTTCCAGGAAGGGAGCAGTTTGGTGGAAGTAATTTTCTGGGAGACCTATGGAACATCCAAATGGAGATGTCTGGTAGGCTTTTATGTCTGACACCCAGAGAAATGTATGGACTAGAGACCTATTTGAGAGTCATTTGCATACAAAACAACACTTTTCTAATAGATCTTTATACAATGATAGAAATGTTCTAGGGGGCACCTGGGTGGCTCAGTAGGTTGAGCGTCCAACTTCGGCTCAGGTCATGATCTCAAAGATCATGGGTTTGAGCCCTGCATCAGGCTCTGTGCTGACAGATCAGAGCCTGGAGCCTGCTTCAGATTCTGTGTCTCCCCCTTTCTCTCTCCCCCTCCCCTGCTCACACTTTGGGTCTCTCTTAAAAAAATAAATAAACATTAAAAAATTAAAAAAAAGAAAAGAAAAGAAAAGAAATGTTCCACACTGGGGAGCCTGGGTGGCTCAGTTGGTGAAGTGTCTGAGTCTTGATCTCAGTTCAGGTCTTGATCTCAGGGTCGAGCCCTGCACTGGGCTGCATGCTGAGCATGAAGTCTACTTAAGAAGAAAAAAAGAAATGTTCTGTATTTGTACTGGCTATTGAAATATGGCTAGTGTGATCGAACTTTATTTTATTTCATTTTAATTAATTTAGATTTAAATTGCCATGCCTGGCGAGTGGCCACCGTAGTGGATAGCACAAATGTACAGGAAAAGTGAAGGCCAGTAGAGGATGAGATTGCCAGAGAGACCGTGCGGAGTGAGAAGAAAGCCTAAAATAGACCAGGGGGATAAGTAAACATTTAGGAGATGCACAGAGAAACGAGCCCTGATGAGGAATGGCCATAGAGCTAAAGTGGGGACACAGGAAGTCAACACACAACGAGACTCGAGTTGCAAGGCAGGGAGGCCAACGGTCTCAGATGCCGCCGAGAGGTTGGACAGAATGAAAGTTTTATAAGGACCACGATTTACTCTTGCGGTAGTTGCAAAACAGGTACTAAAAGATACGCAGAGGCATGGCCTCCTCAAGTGGACAAAAAATGCTTTGGAGGTTATTACTTGCTTGTAAAAGATGTCTAGGATCGTGTTTCTGAGAATGAAAATTCTCTTCCCTCTGAGTGGTATGCGTATGGTGAGTTTTCTAACAGGTGTTTGAAAACAAACAACTGAATTCAGTCAAGGCCCCGCTTGGGATAGGATGCTAATGAGTATTTTCAAAGTGCCACTTGTTTGATGAACTTTAACCACTTGGGGTCTTTTCAAAGCAGTTTACGTGCTGCGTGGAGCTAGCTATAAACTTGTCTTGAGGATGCATGTGGAAACTATTCAGCGAAAAGCCCCAAAGCAATAACATGGATATTTTCTGGACCATCTATTGAAGTCCCCAAAGCCTGGACTGTGCATGTCTGAAAGGAAAGTCCTTTGAAATCAATGCCCATGTCTTTCAAGCAGTGCCTGAACCCTCTTCAAGTGCCTATCTGCTATTTCTTTCCTTGACTAGCTGGAACTCTTTACAATTCCACATCAGATCCCCATGGTCCACTAACTTTTAAAGAGCAATATTTCTTCCCCACCTCATTTTGTGACGACTCACACAATGAAGCCACACAACGGAATATCTTGTCTCGCGGTCCAGAGTTTGCAGTTGAGTAGAGAATAAGCCATATAGATCGTTCCTCAAAGGCATTCATTGTGCAACAGTCATTCAAGGAGAAACATGAATGCAGACGTTTTGATTCACTATCCAGTCCTTCCTAAGTGGTATGTCCAGAGAGTTCTGTCTAGTAAGCACGGCCCAAAGATCTGTTTTCTCATTTGCCAAGTGCATGTGCCCCAATAGTGCATTCCCAAGTGTATGCGCCACCCATAGTCTTCCCTGGTGATTTAATCCAACTACTGTCTGACCCTGATGAATTCAGTCTTTCTTACAAACACCAGCTTCACAAAAGCACTGGGATTTGACAATTTGATGTTCTTCTTTTTAGCAGAAATATTGCCATGCCTTCTACAGTGTAACAAACCAGAGCAAGATGTGTGAGTCTTTCTGGAAAGTGGAGCCTCTCATCGGCTTATTCCCTGGAGCCTTCACACAGAGATGCTAGTGGATGTGGAGGTTTAAAAATAAAAAGATATTCATTCCAGAGGTGTTGGAGGGACAGGACAGAAAGTCAACAAGAAGCTACTAGTTCTTTGGAATCTGAAGTAACAAAGCCATGCAAATAGTCGTCTCTCACTAAAGCCTTTCCAATGTTTCTCTGATGAGAACATGTCTAGAATAACGTTATCAAGCTCAAGTGGAATCGGTATGAGTTTTCACCAGTGCACTTTCATCGCTAGTGATTTTTTCTCTTTTAAATTAATTAAATCTAATTTAGCCCCCATCTGTTACAACTGATGGGAAATTCAATCTCAGCAGTGCTTTTGGGGATTCCCTTTGCCCTTGGGTTTAAACAGGACACAGAGGGCTATTCCATCCAGAAAAAGTGATGGTGAGACCCTGGTCCTCAGCCCGTCATGCTCCTTGCTCATGTCCAGCCTACGTCATTCAAACACAAGTGGCTCTATTCCCAGGATGTCCAGCCTAAGCATGGAAACTTGAGAGTGTTCCCAAGCTGAGGAAGCTACAGCCTTACCTCCCCCTTCATTCCACATGGCCATCTCCCAAACTGCCCAAACTAAAACCCAAACCCATCTGCCATCATCTGGGGAATCCACTGAGTATTCCAGGACAGGTCACTCACTTTTGGTTCAGGCACCAGCTTCCCTTTCCTCAAGTCCAGTATGATCCCTTGAGGATCTAACATCGAAACCTACAAAATCTCAGCCCCGAGGAGGGGATCAGTAATGGCAGCCCAGACATCAACCATATCAAATTCGTGTTCCCTTTTCTAACAAACATTTTGTAATGCCCACGTTACTATCCTGAAAAGAAAGTCACACAGAATCAAATCTATATACTCACATACTTAAGATAAAAACATACAATGACAGAACTGTATCATAAAGAGGAAATTAAATAGAAGAAATGAATGAGTGAAAAGCTGTGAGGATAAGTAATAATGATCTAGACAGATCCATGTATGGTCAGAGAAATAACCTTAATTGTAATGGGAATAATACACCAAACAAATTACACTCTCCAATGAAAAAAAGGAGCTAGGATGCTATTCTCACAGATGAGTTAGTCCTCATTTTTAAGGGCTATAAGATGGTACACCCCTACAGAGTACAGATGAAGTATCATTGAAAACACATTTTCTAATTTGAAATCCCATCACATTCCAAGGTCTGTATTGTAGTCTTTCATACATAAAAAGACCTTAGAGAGCATGTCTTACAGTAAACAATGGGTGGGGGTACAGAGAGAATATTTGAAAAAGAAACTAATAGTAGGAATGCAAACTGGTACAGTCACTCTGGAAAACAGTATGGTGTTTCCTCAAAAAGTTAAAAATAGAACTACTTTCAATCTAGCAATTGGACTACTAGGAATTTACCCAGATGATACAAAAATACTGATTCAAAGGGACACATGCACCCCGATATTTATAGCAGCATTATCAACAATAGCCAAATTATGGAAACAGCCTAAGTGTCCATCAACTGATGAATGGATAAAGATGTGGTGTGTGTGTGTGTGTGTGTGTGTGTGTGTGTGTGTGTGAGATGGAATATTACTCAGCCATCAAAAAGAATGAGATCTTGCCATTTGCAATGGTGTGGTTGGAACCAGAGAGTATTATGCTAAGCTTTCTCAGTCAGAGAAAGACAAACACCATATGATTTCACTCCATAGAATTTAAGAACAAACAGAATGAGAACATAAGGAAAAAAAGAGAGGCAAATCAGGAAACTCTTTTTTTTTTTTGAGAGAGAGAGAGAGAGAGAGCAAGCGAGCAGGGGTGGTCAGAGAGAGAGGAAGAGAAAGAATCTTAAGCAGGCTCCACACCCAGTGCAGACCCCTCGACATGGGGCTGGATCTCATGACCCTGAGATCATGACCTGAGCCAAAATCAAGAGTCAGTTGCTTAACTGACTGAGCCCCCTAGGCTCGCCTCAGGAAACAAAGTCTTCGCTGTAGAGAACAAACTGAGGGTTACATGGGTGACGGGGTTAAAGGAAGGCACTTGTTGGGATGAGCACTGGGTGTTGTATGTAAGTGATGAATCACTAAATTCTATATATGAAACCAATATTACACTGCATGTTAACTAATTGGAATTTAAGTAAAAACTTGAGAAAAAAGGAAAAGGAAGCTAATAAAAGAAGCTTTAGAAGGGTTATGGTAGACTTCGGGGCACAAAATCGGAATGAGATCGAAAAGCAACAGGCAACACCAAAATTAAAGTCTTTTTATATGAAATATTTACAACTAAGATGTCTAATTGGTCTAATCATTTCATTGCAATAACAGTATTAACAATATACATAAAACAACTTTACAGATGAAATGTAATGAGATCACAGCGATTCCTATATCTCTTAATTTCATATTTATTTCCATTGAACAGACTTAGAAGTAAAACGTTCCTTTTACTGATTTGCATATAACCATTACAAATGCAGACACAGACATCTCAAATATGTGTAGCAGAATTCACATCACTATCTTACCTTGGGCTGTGGTGAACAGATCTCGACAGTGCCAGCCTCCTATTTTTCACAGATTTTTGCATCTTTGAAATTTTAGTGGTGATTCAAATATGCAACAAATATTTTAGGAGTTTATGTAAAATTGAGTTTAGCTCCACACTCTGATAAACAGTTTCTACACTTACAATAATGTCTAGTGGGACATTTAAAAATAGTGCCAAAAATGGAAAAAATTTGGCAATGCCTGTTCTTGCATCGCAGAACACCTACCTGCCTGGCCACTACTCAGTGAATGCCAATAGTGCTTCCTAATCTCCAACCAAAATCACTCCAACCTGCTTCCAAAATGGCTTCCTGGTGGGGGTGGGGGGTGGTGAGGATGATGTATTGCTCTATCTTAGAACGAGTGGCCTACATCTTAGAACACAAGGCAATATTACCTTTAGATTTTTCAAATTTCTTATAGCAAGAATAAAATGAAGATTACTATCTCATAGATTATGCCATTATACAGTTTATAGAAATAATGAAAGCAGAAAGAAGGAAGGAAGGAAGGAAGGAAGGAAGGAAGGAAGGAAGGAAGGAAGGAAGGAAAGAGAGAGAGAGAAAGAAAGAAAGAAAGAAAGAAAGAAAGAAAGAAAGAAAGAAAGAAGAAAGAAATCATGAAGACAACAAGGCAAAAACCCAGACTGTAGGTCAAGTTCAGCACATCCAGAAGGGATTATGCTGCCTCCTGTACTCCAGCTTATCTACCCACTTCCACATTCATACCACGGACCCTGTTATTACCTGAAATTATGTCACCACTGAAAACATTGATTCAAATATATCATTCTTGAACATTGTCTCGAGCTCTGTAAGCTGGCTCAAAGCATCCCCGTTGTGAGTTTTAAATTAGCCCCCACTCCTAATGACATTCAGTCTATCAACTTCTCTACATTCTACCTATTGATCAGCCCTCGACTTTCTTCACTGCCCTCTTTATCCAGCTTAGATTCCACATTCTGTCACATCAATAACACTATTGTCATTACCCTAATCTCCCTCACCCATCTGTCTGTCACTGCACTTATCTGCCAAATCCCAACAAGAGCTAAATTCAAACATCCACCTTTTCTCTCCCTGCAATGAAGCATCCCAGGCCTGCAACAGAAAATTCTCAAATAGTGCGGGTTCGCGTTACGATAAATGTATGATCACAAAGCTTAAATAAATCAACCTCCACACTGCCAGTCCTATTTTTCCCCTTCTCACTTGACTCTCCCAGTCTCTCCAAGGTTTATTTCAAACGTGATCACTCTCTTCCAAAACTGACCCTACTTCCCCCCTCCCGTTTTTAAAGGGGTAGGTAGAGAGAGGGAGAGAGAGAGAGAGACAGAGAGAAAAGTGAGGCTCACCGATGTGGGACTCGAGCTCATGAACCGTGGGATCATGAGCTGAGCCAAAGTCAGATGCTTAACGACTGAGCCACCCAGCCCCCCCCCACTTCTTTTTTTTTCTATAAGATGATCCTGGGTTCCCCTCTTCACAAAGGAAATAGATGCCATCAGACAAAAATGTGCTTCAGTTTTTGCCTCTCAAATGTTACAAACTGACCTGTATCTGGACTAGTCTTTGCCTTTTTCCTTCTTGTTAAAGGAGAGATCTTTCTTTTAAAAAAAAAAACTTTTAACGTTTATTTTATTCATATTTGAGAGAGGGAGAAAGAAAGAATGCAAGTGGGGTAGGGACAGAGAGAGAGACACACACAGAATCGGAAGCAGGCTCCAGGCTCCGAGCTGTCAGCACAGAGCCCGATGCGGGGCTCAAACCCATGACCTTCGAGATCATGACCTGAGCTGAAGTCGGACGCTTAACCAACTGAGCCACCCGGGCGCCCCACTCCTTAACCCATTCGAACCTGCCTCCCTTCCTAGTACTCCACTCGTTTCTGCCCAAATTGCCAACGTCCAGCCAGTAAGTGCTGGTGACACCACTTAATTTGGATGAATTAGTTAACCTGTAAGCTTCAGTTGTGTCAATGATAAAATAAAAATATTAATATGTATCAGTTACATTTTTTAGAGAGATTGAATGATAGAATATGAATGGAATTTTTAGAAAAATGCCTGGAGCAGAGAATAAAAACTCCTTAAATGTTACCTATTGCTAGTAGTAGTAGTAGTAGTAGTAATAGTAGTGGTAACAGCAATAGTAGTAGCAGTAGTAGTAGTAGTAGAAGGAGGAGGAGAAATAGCAGCAGCAGTAGTTGTAGTGGCAATGGTAGTAATATTAATAAATCCAAAATATATTCTATATTAATATATAGAATATACTATTACATATTATATAATATTGATCAAGATTAATAAATCCATTCCTTCTCCTGATACAAAAGTACTCACGCCTTTGACTCTGTTAACCACATAAAATGCTGGTTTCCTGCTTTACTGATTTATTGGAATGGCTTCATAATGCTGTTCTATTTTCTTTTTGGCACAAATGATATATGCTTGCTCTGCCAGATATATTCTTTCTATTTTGTCTGCATTCTCTGAGCACTGTAGCATCATTGAGGGTATCTTAAAGCCTCCTTGGAAAAAGCTGCACTTCCTATATGGATCCTTCTGGAAACTGGATACTGAGCTGTGGCTCAGTATTTTTGTTTGTGTGGCCCTGTTTCACTCTGCATTCTCAACTCACCTTAAATAGCTCAGAGACTTTAGGGTTTAATCACTTGGTGCCAAAGATACGGGATCTGTAGATGATACACTGCAAGCTCCCTATGGGCAGGATCCAGGACGCATTCAGCTGTACGCCCCTCGGCACGGGATGCCGGACGGCTTGACATATACCAAGGCCCAATAAATGTGCTTTGATTCAATTTTAAATTGGAAAGAGCAGACTGAATATTCAAGTTGACATTCACTAACACACTTTTCATGCTTAAGATTTAAACTGATCTCTAGAAGGCCTTCTTTTGCTGATTAAGCATCCTATTTGCTAAAATGCTGTCTTTCCTTTTCTTGGTAGCTAACATTGATAGTGTTTCCCATCAGTCTTCTTTATAGAGCCTCCATCCCCTGAAATAATTAGTATACTCATCAGTCTTATGCCGACGTTGCCATCCCTGGTTGGCGATTTTTATTTTAGGGCATCAGCAAAAGGCTTTAGATGCCATGACAGATTAAAGAGATGTGGGATTAGAAATTCCAAGATGCGTCAAGTTCAGGCAATGGGTAAAGGAACATATTTTTCCTTCGAGCGAAAGCGAGGCACCATCAAACCCAGCATGCTGAGGCCTTACATACAACCCTTAGTCTGTCTCTGCAGAGGCCTTGTGCACTGGGAGCACACAATCACATATCTAAAACTTAAAATGATACCCACACTTTGTTTCTTAGTCTCAGGCTCAGCGCAGCTATTGGACTATGCCTGTGTGTGTGTGTGTGTGTGTGTGTGTGTGTGTGTGTGTGTGTGCGCGCGCGCGCGCGCATGTATGCATGAGTGTATGATTGTACATAAAAATGTGGGTATGTATGTGCAGAAAAATTTTTTAATCGATGAAATATTACATGAAATTCCAAGAAGATAAATCAGATGAAAATGGAGCTGGTCTTGACTGAAACCCAGCTTTGACTGAGGCTGAGTCCTGTCAGCACAGCTTTCTCCTTGATCCACCCGCAGAGGCCCCTGAGGCACTTTCACAGAAGCCAAGGACTGTGCAGACACAGTTTGGAAGCTATCGACTTACAAGGAAGGATGTAAGAAATCTGAGGTAGAAACTGTTTTCACTGGACTCTACAATGAAAGCGCCAAGAAATTCAGACTACAGTTGATGCAAGATGTTCTCTCTATTTATGGCATCCTCTCTTACCACGGAAAGGACCCAAACTGCAAAGAAAAGAGACCCTTGAGATTTGGGGTGAAGGTGGCAGGAGATAATGTATCTGCCAATGAGGCAGAGAAGGGGGAGGTAAGAGATAAAGAAGGAAAACAAAGAAAAGGTTGTAGCACAAAAGCGTTTAAATTTTTCTTAAAAAAAAAAAAAAGAGGGAGTGGTCCATGGGTTGAATGTTCATGAAAAGTCAAACGAAATGGGGATTTTAAAATACTTTTTTGGATTTAGTGACAGAGTTCACTAATGACTTTAGCAAAAGCTAGCTTGAGGCACAATGAGATGGCAGTTGGATTGTGTTGGGGTGGGGGTGAACAGGAAGAAGACAGTGGAGGTAATGAGTAGAAACACCTTATTTAGAAGTTTGGATGTACAGGGGAGAAGAGTGGTCCATGAATGAGTGCTTATTTTATTTTCAATGAGAGAGCATTGAGCATGTATAAAAGCCGATACAAATAGTCTATCTGAGATGTTGAAAATAATGAATAAAAAGGAGTAAACAATACTTTAAAGTTCCTGAATGTAAAGGTCCTGGGAGAATGGGCAGTGATGATCTGAAGGTCAAGCTAAGGGCACCTGGGTGGCTCAGTTGGTTAAGCATCTGACTTTAGCTCAGGTAATGATCACATGTTTGTGGGTTCGAGCCCCACATTGGGCTCCATGCTGACGGCTAGCTCAGAGCCTGGAGCCTGCTTCAGATTCTGTGTCTCCCTCTCTCTGACTTTCCCCTCCAAATGCTGTGTGTGTCTCTCTCTCAGAA